>ONZH01019675.1:0-37577 GCA_900303285.1 Rhinella marina | reverse complement strand
CAGCACTCGCCTCCGCCTTCAGAAGCACTGTCTTCACTTCGGCATATCAACCCAGCTTGGGTCAGTCACCTCGTCATCCTCCGATTCCTCAGTCTGCTCCCCCCTCGGAATTCCTCCCCTTACAACAACTTCACCACTGTCTGACAACCGTGTCTCCTCATCGTCCGACACCTCTTTACAAACTTCTTCCACTAACTCAACATTGTCATCATCATCATCATCACCCCAGACTGCGACAGTTGGAACACTTGGGCATCGGGAAAGAGGTCAGCAGCAACCTGAAAAGTGGTTTGTGACTCTGGGAAGGGTCCAGAAAACAGTTCCTGAGAGTATGCCAGATCGCATTCCAAATTTCCTGGGAGGGGGCAGACTGGGGGGAAGGAGGTTGAGGTGGAGGAGCCAGAGGAGTGCTCCCTTGGGTAACGTGGGTGGACTGCGTGGAAGACTGACTGGCGGACAAATTACTTGAAGCATTATCCGCAATCCACGAGATCAGCTGTTCGCACTGTTGTGGTTTCAACAGTCCTCTACCACGTGTCCCTGTAAGTTGAGACATGAAGCTAGGGAGTGTAGCTCTGCGGCGTTCCACAGCTCCCTCATCAGCAGGTACTGTCTCACCCTGCCCAGGACCACGGCCTCTGCCCCCTGCAGTAATTGAATGCCCACGCCCACGCCCTCGTCCTCGACCCTTAGCCCTGGGGTTCCACATTTTCTGTATATAATTGTATTCTATAAAAAAAATAAAATAAATGGGCCTGGTGTACTGAAACCCACAAACTTGTTCAATCTGGTTTAATTTTGTGACGTACAGAAAGTGTCACCTGGACACTATATACGGTTTGGAGTGAGTGTGCTGAACTGTGACACACAGAAAGGTTACACGCAGCTGTGTGAAATGGATTTGTATCACTCAGCTAAAACAACAAAAAAAATTATTTTTTTTCAATTTTTTTTTTCAATTTTTTTTTTAGTTTTGTTTTTTTGGGAACGTGATGTGCAGAAACTATCGTACAGCTGACTGACACCTTAATGACGGTGGCTATTTAGACTGCGACCCAGACAAATGTCGCACAGAGATTTTTAGGATCAAGCTATATATACGTGACAGGTACCAAGTGACTTGGTTGTATTTTGTGACCTACAGAAAGTGTCACCTGAACAGTATATACGGTTTGGAGTGAGTGCTGAACTGTGACACACAGAAAGGTTACACGCAGCTGTGTGAAATGGATTTGTATCACTCAGCTAAAACAACAAAAAAAATTATTTTTTTTCTATATTTTTTTGTATTTTTGTTTTTTGGGAACGTGACGTGCAGAAACTATCGTAGAGCTAACTGACACCCTACTGACGGTAGCTATTTAGACTGCGACCCAGACAAATGTCGCACAGAGATTTTTGGGATGAAGCCATACACGTGACAGGCAGCAAATAACTTGGTTGTATTCGGTGACATACAGAAAGTGTCACCTGGACAGAAAATAGTGAGTGTACTGAACTGTGACACACAGAATGGTTCCACACTGCTGTGTGCAATGGATTTGCATCACTGAGATATAACATAAAAAAATAAAAGGGGGTTATACATGGCGATAGCTGCACTACTAGTGCCAGCCAGCCAAGTGACAAAAAAAAAAAAAATGTCTTCTAGCCCTTAGAAGGGCTGTTGGGTTCTTTGTGGGTGATCCCTGCCTAACAGAGAACTAAATGCAGGCCCTAACACTGCCCCTGAAAGGCAGCAGCTCTATCCCTAACGACATCCAGACGGCATCTGAGCGAGCACCGCGGCCAGTCGGTAGTATATTCCAGGCGTCACCTGATTCAGGCCAGCCCAACCCCTGCTATCGACATGTAAGGGCCGCACGTGATGCTGGGTGATACGCAGAGTCTCTTGGCTTGTGATTGGCTGTGTTTTTAGGCGCCAAAAAAGCACGATGCGGAAGTTGCCATTTCCTCGAGCATGGCGAGATACTCGTCCGAGCAGCGAGCACTTACGAGTACCCTAATGCTCGAACGAGCACCAAGCTCGGACGAGCATGCTCGCTCATCTCTAATGAAGATATTAAAACAGGAATGTCAGGAGTAGTGAAAGGTCCTCTTTAAAACACATAGGCCCTGATTTATCACACCTTCACTCCAGAATTATGTCTTCAAAAAGTCGCACGATAGGGCTTTTGCGACTTTTTTGCGCATTTTTTTGCGACTTTTTGCATGTGTACACCACTCACTCCAGTTTGTAATATGGGTGGAAAAGTGGGTGTGGTTAGCCATGTTAATGAGTTTCACTCCAGATTTATCATTGCGACTTTTTTAAAAAGGTCGCAAAATAGTCGCAATCTCACTCCAGGAGGAGGGTGGAGTAGGAAAAGTGGAGTAGCTTCCCTAGACAGAACTGTTAGGTTTAAGGACAAGCCACATTTATCAAACAACCTGTGACATTTGATAAATGTGGCAGAAAGTACTCCAACACAGACTGAAGCAAAACTGACTTCAAATATTTTCCTAATGATAAATTCCCCCCATAGAACACGATTCCTATAGTCCTATTCGGTTGCAGTAGTGACTAAAAATAACTGCATGTGCACAAACACTGAACAAACTTTTGCTTTATTACTAACTGTAATCATAATTGTAAATATTAAGAAGAAGATGTGGATGACAAAGAGTAATAATAATCATCACGTTGGAAAAACAGATTGGAAATCTTTATCACTGTTGCCTTGCTAAGACAGTTGAAAATAAAGCCTCAAATTTTAACTTCTCTAACAGAGGCTAGGGTGGCCTAGAAGGATCTGTATTAGAGATGAGAGAATTTGCTGAAATTAGTTTTGAGTCCAATTAGAACAAATCAGTCAAAAAAAAATTGATACAGGTCAAAATCGATTCTACACAAATCAAAGTGTTCCAATTGGCCGGGAAATTTGCATATGATACTCTTAGGACCCATAGGACTTATATTTTTCTCTTTTATTTTTTTTTTCAAATTTTCCTTCTGTCACTCCCCCCTTTTATGCTGACATATATAGGTATGGGCAAACGCATGGTTGACAGTGTTGACAGCCTGTTTAAAAAACAGTGTCCCGTCACATTTCTTATGCTTTTTAAAAATAAAAAAATTCCAAAAATTGTCCTTTATTGGGTGCAGATGATGTTTAGACACAAATGTTGTTATGGGAAAAAAGCAGTGGTTTGTTCTAAACAAGCTTTAACAGGAGCAGATACTTGCTCTTATTTATACACACACAGAAGAAGCAGTTGCCTGTTCTGAATAATCTAAAAAGTATGCCTTAATAGGGCAGATGCTCGTCCCTTTTTATACACACACAGTAGTGTTAAAAAAAATAATGGCTTGTTCTGAACAAGCTTCCAAACATTCTCCTTTTTTGGGGAGCAGTAACAGTACAATGTGGATGTGGAGGGGTAAGCTGTATAGGGGTAAAGGTAGATGCAATATGTGTAGTATCAGCTGTGGCAGCAGCAGCCATGCAGTATGGAACATGATGGCAGACAGATTGTGGCAGTGGCACGATTAGGCTGGTGATAAATACCCAATGATAAGCAATGGCAGATCTATTTGTCGGACTCACCTGCAGGAGTAAGAAAATCATCATGGATCCATGCCTCATTCATTTTGACAAATGTCATTTTTTATACTCTTGCATTGGACAACTTTGTCAGTTTGGTGTGAAGATGCCATCTGCTGTGCTGAAAACCCTACCTGATATGACATTGGAAGCTGGACAAGACAGTATGGTGAGAGAAAACTGGTTCAGTTTCAGCCAATGTTCCAATTTGCCTTCCCAGAATTCCATTGGGTCAAGGAATGGGGTACGTGCCAGAGAAAGTCCACAGTCCAGGTAGGACTGATCCTGGTTGATCAGGTGGTATATATCCATTGGCTGATTTGCATCTATTATGTTTATGAGATTCAATTGGCTGCTACTAGTCATGCTGCTGAGGCTTCTGCTACTCCTGGTCATACACATGGCTGAAATGCGAGTACAGTCTCCTGGACATGGCCACCACCAAGCTATGTACACGGTGTATCCTGGTAATACAGCAATTTTGCCTCCCTTTCAGCAACAGGAAAACATTTCCCTATTTTGCTTTGATAATGAGGGTCTAAAAACAATGCTATCCAGTAATTATCAGATTGCTTTATGCTAACAATACGCCTGTAAGTACATAAGCTAACAAGCATACAGCTGGACATGCTCACCAGCATACCTGAGGACCCAGTTTGTTCCAGCTTCGTCTCGCTGTTATGATTAGTCATCATGGCCGGTTTAATCATCATCAACCTCATCCTCCTGCACTACCAACTCCTCCTCCTGTGGTAGCTACTTATTCTCTTGAACTCCCACTGTTGCTACTACTGCACCTACCACCTCCACTGTGGGTGGAAGTGCCTTTACTACTACTGCCACCACCACCTCTAACACAGCTATGCATCGAGTCCTTGACCTACACCTGAACCTCCTCCTCATGTCTTCAATAGGTAGACTCTCGAGTATATTCCATAGCACATGGGTTGTTGTTACCTCTTCTTAGGAAAATAGAACGTGCCCCACTAAGGGAGACAGTGGATACAGAGATGATGCAAGCGGAAGGCTTCTCTGGGGATGCAAAAATAGAGGAGCAATAGGAATGCTGTGATCCTTGGCTCCAAGGAGGGGTGTCAGCCTCCCTGGCTCCCCTCCACAATGTCATCCTCTGTGTCCTTAAAAATAATTTGGAGCCTACCAGAAACAAGGGAGAAATATGCTGCTGCTATTACTACTTGCCAGCCATGTGGTGTCGCGCAATTACCAATAGTGTTGTAAATGAAAGTGAATGACATATGGTACATCTCATAGCAGTTATTCTTCACCAAAAAATGGTGTGTTATTCTTGTTAAAAAAAAGGACATACATTTGCCTGATGGTAAACTATTCCCTTAATAAATATACATTTTACTATTCTTAAAGTGGTGTGTGTAGTCTCTCTATAAAGAGTATTTGAACCTGAAATAGTGTATTTGTTAGCAATTAACCTGATGGTTAGCAATACACCTCCTTTGGGATCCTCCCTAACAGGATATCTGGGATCCCCTCTCTCATCATGTGAAAGTGAATAAGGGGTTGTATAGCGCATGACTATACCCATTACTATCGACATATTCAGAGATGAGACTCTCTCATGTATCAGGCATTTATTACATATTCCCTGAATTTAATCTTAGTATTATACTTCTCACAATTTTATACTCACAAGGGTACTAAAAGCAGAGACCTGTGATTTGTTTGTCCTTGCTCTTTAAAGTTGTTTTGACTGTTCTTGTGACTCAATGTCAGTGCAACACAAAGGAAAAATTGTAGTCAATGATGTTTCTTTCACAGCTCTCTGTATGTTTGTATATATGTAAAAAATAGATTTTTGTCTCTAAAAAAGCTAGCTTTCACCAGCTGATCATCAACTTTCCAAGGTCATGCCAAACAATTTGCTGGGTGGTAAAATACAAGATTAGATATATTACTTTGAGGGTTGTCCAAATATACAAACCTATGCCTTTTACACAGGCTCCCAAATTTCCCAAATGAATGAAGCTATAGTCAAGACAAGTAAAGAGGCCTGGAAGAACCCCTTTAAATTTTTAAGTTTTTAACTATAATTTAAAAAAATGCAATACACAATAGATATGCGAAATGAAGATAAGTATTTATAAAATAAAAGATCTCTTCATGGTTTATCAAGTCTCAGACTGTGACAGAATCCTTATTACCTACACTGTCTGTGTAAAGGTTCACCTAAATTAAAAAAATCCTTTCATTCTACAATCAAGTAAAATTACATTTTACTCAGGAACATACATTATATGTGATTTTGGCATTGTCTGTAACTCAAACATAGAATTTGTTGGTCCTACATCTCATTTTGAACTATGTACACTAGTTACTGGACCCCCGCAAACAATTTACTTTTTGCTGTAAAAATACCTGGGCTCCTCAATATTAGATATGAGAACAGGTATTCCCTTGATGCTATCAGCAAATCAATCTTTATTATAACATGGTCTCAAAGATTATGGATCAGGTAAGTATGTTTTAAAAAAAAATAATACACTCTGTGATTTACATCAGATGGGGAGCTGTGCAATTGCCACTCCCTGTCATTGCACCCATTACTTACAAAGAAATCTGCTTTGTGATGAAGTCATTCATCACAAAGCAAATTTTTTGTAAAATTTCGTGAAGCAGCCAAATTGAATTTTTTAACAATTTGCTCATCTCTAGATATTGCATTACTTTATACAATGGGAATACCCTTGAATTTGTTGTAAGCCAACATAATTTTTTTAACTGCTAAAAACTGCAGGCACATCAGGTAATGTCAAGAGTACACAGTAGAAAGGTATTTTGCCTTACATACATGAGTGCAAAAATGTTCAAACATACCTCTAACTAAATCTGAGTTAGATAGATTTTAGATTTTCCAGAACTTGTGTTATCGAGATTGTATGTCAGTGTCTTGTGATCTATCAAGGCTTTATGCTAATTGTGCCTCTAGATGGCAAACAGTCTATGCAAGGGTGAAACACTACTCATTCTTGGTGGAAGAACTCCGTTAGCACCGGCCTGCTAATTACAAGCCATATAGGCATATTAATGAAGGCCTGGAAGAGGACACTAAAAATGCAGGACAACAGACAGACATGTTGGCTGCTAACCAAGCAGGTAGTCTAAGCCATTCAGAAGCCATAACTCTGTCCTCATAAAACCCACATCCTCAGAACCCTAGTAATTGTGTTCAGCTTGACTTGAGCTTCGCGGAGAGTCTAGGCACACCATACTGGACAGGAGGCATTTCCCGGTATTCAGGATCTGGCCTTCTGGAAATCATAGCAAGCGGAAGGCTTCTCATAGCAATCATACAGTAGCAAGCGTTTTTCTGTCCGCGATGTGGTGCAGAGCAAGACGGATCTGTCCTGACTCACAATGTAAGTCAATGGGGACAGATCTGTTTTCTCTAACACAATAGAAAACGGATCCATCCCCCATTCACGTTCAGTGGAGTTCATGACAGATCCGTCATGGCTATGTAAGACATAATACAACCGGTTCCATTCATGACAGATGCATGCGGTTGTATTATTGCAACAGAAGCGTTTTTGCAGATCCATGACGGATCTGCAAAAAACACAAATGTTAAAGTAGCCTAACATGTACCCGCAGTCCCTGTTATACAATGAAAAATTGTCTGGATTCATATTGCCACATCAGTTGGCCATTTGGGAAAGTAGGGCAAAACCTGAATAATATCAGACTTCCCAGAAGTCCGGACTGAAATGAGGGGAGGTTCCTTCACAGCCCACCCCTCGGTTGAAGGGGGATATGAATGAGTGGTTGGGAACAGTTCATTGTCAGCCATTTGAGGATCCAAATCGTTTGGAGTGACTGTCTGTATTCTCAGCTGTCCCCACAGCCGGAATATAATTTCTGGATCTCAGTTAGTCAATATTCTGTATTTTATCCCCTTTATTTTATCAGTTTACTGCATTGTTATTGTATGTATATTTTTGTTTTTATCTTTTATCTGACAATTTACGTTGTATTTCACTGCACTATTGTGTATTACATTTAAAAGTTGATAAGTCCCTTCCTTGTTGTCTGTAGAACTTGCTCTTCCGAAGGGAATAACGTCCATTTAGGTCCATTATGGATAATTGGTGTTAGTGTTTAATTTGGAATGAGAGAATCTGTGAATATAGGCTCCTATTGCCTAATTAGTATAGGTGGTGGTAGCAATTACAATAGGAAATATTGAGGTGTTAGAAATCTAGGGGAGTAATTTAGCATAATTCCGTCACCTAAAATAGGTGGGAGGGATATTTATGTGGTAAATTGATGAGCTTGTTAGTATAATTCACCCTCATGATGTGACCCGAGAGAAGGGATAGTCACAATACCTTTGAGAGATGCCGGAACATTTATTTCAAAACCTAACATTTTGCTGCTGCTTTTAGTGCAGTGTTGAATATGGCTAGAGATGAGCGAATCTATTTGCCGCTTCGTAGATTCGATACGAATCTATGCAATTTTCCACTCCTAAGCAAATCCGGATTTTTTCAGATGTTCTTAAAGCTTTGTACGCATACGCTACGTACTTGTCCGATGAATTGTACGCTAATGCCACGTATAAGTTACTTTATACGCTGATGCGTACGAATTCAGTTAATTAGCAAACTTTTACTGTAAGTTCATTATTCATGCGGAAATAGGCGACAAAAAGCCAGGGAAGAAAGCGGTCACCTGACCTAGTGGGAAGGGCTTGCTCTGATTGGCTCGGTAAGCCTGTGACATCAGTTGTGCTACGACTGCTGAGACGAGCAGAAGCACTGTCTGTGAAGTTCTGAAGTTTCTGAAATGAATTGTGGTGTAATTGTTCTGGGCATCCATAATACATATCAGGGCAAGTGCAGGGCTAGTAATTAATCAGGCAGGGAGAGAGATAGGGAGAGAAGGGAGAGAGACAAAGACCTGCAGGGTCACAGTCAAGTCAAAATGTCTGGCATGGAAAAGCAAAAGGGTTCCAGTTCCAGCCAGACCTCGAGCTCCTAAAAAAAAAAAGGAGAAGGTGGCACAGGGCAGCAGTGGTAAAGGACATGTAGCCGGAGCTTCTACTTGTAGAATTCGTAAAGTTGGCCTGTTCCACCAGGCTAACCCACCAAGGCGCAAAATTGTAGTGGAGGAGAAAGTGGATGAGAAAGTGGAGTGGATGGCACACTCATCTCAATCGCAGCCAGATGATCTGATTTAATTTGCTGATACAGTATCATGTAGCCAGAGGTCAGACTCTGAGCGTTCCTCCTGCTCCACCATTCCGCTCCAGCAAAACCTAGCGTTGTGCGTGCCTGCGTATTACGCAATCGCTAGACAATAGTACGCTGAGGATTCGTACGCAATTTGTATGCTCATGCGTATGTGTTCACATAAGTAGCGTACCTTTAACAATTGTATGTTTGTTATTGGTGCGCGAATGTTCGCAGAACACTACATAATAATGTATGATTTGTATGGAGCTTTGGCCGAAAAAATTCGTATGAAGTGCGAATCTTTTGAAAAATTCGACGAACATTTGGCGATGCAAATTTTGGATGATTCGCTCATCTCTAAATATAGCTCTCTTTGGGTGTATGTGTAATGGTATATACCCTTCATTTAAACTGTCTGGCAGAAACACCGGGCAACTGCTCCACCGGATGGAGTGACCATTTTGACATTAGAGAAGTATTCATGGCCAGTGGTGGCCATTTTTACATTATAATTCAATTAGTTAAGCTAATGCAAGCATAATTTGGTTATATTGGTTAACCTTTAAAAGGGTTTACAGCATCAGAAGAACACATCTGTTTTCAACCAAAGCAGAGAGACCACCTGTCCATGGAGAATTTAAGCCAAACCACTTCACGTCAATGTATCTCAGCTGCAATACCAGATACAGCCCATGGGCAGGTGTAGCACTCTTTCTGGTAGAAAGCAATTAAGTGTATCTAATCATGGACAGCCCCTTTAATGTACAGGGACCTATGAACTTTCATTTTGCAATTGCTACTGTAGAAAAATAAGAGTTGCATTGTGATTGGCTGCTATGGACAAAGGGGCCCATTTCCTGTTTTGATAAGTGGAGACCTGAGACAATTTTGTTAAATGAAGTCTTTTATTTTTATTGTGGTGGGAATAGGTTACCTTTACAACTGTATAATCAGTAAACCAGGAGACTAGATTTTTCTAAAGCTAAGTAGAAATAAATATTAGTTACACGGGGGTACAGATGTGCCATAGAAGTTGGTAGTTCAGGGTCACTCATGATTGCTTGTAATAGTACAACTTGTACTATAGCAGGTGTGTAGGGTACTTGGCTTGGATGAGTAAGAAATGACAATCTGAAAAGATGAATTCTTCTGAGCTTCATGGCTCCCTTTGGATTGAACAAGCTATGTAATGGTGAAGTCAGTGTGTTCCTCAGTAAATACCATTATCTATTTGTAACTAATGGTCATGAAAAAAGCATCATGACATTTTAATCCCATCTTCTATATTTTAGCTAAACACAGCTTGCTAATCACAGCTTCCTGAAAGAGAGCAAAAAACATTGTAACACTTGACATATTCTCTACATGTTTCTGCAATGTCAACCACACAGCCTGGAATTGACTGATGTCAACAAAGAAGCTGTTTTTAGAGAAACTTTCAAACTAAAGACAGTGTAACCAAGTCTAATCTACTGCCAATATTTAGAAAAGACATGTTTTTATTATATGGTTAGTGGAACCACTAGTGTTGAGTAGAAATGAGTGGTGTTGATCGAGCACCAAAGTGCTCGGGTGCTCTGGTAGAACACTTGGTGATGCTCGAGTGCTCTACAGAGCACCCGAGCACAATGTAAGTCAATGGGAGAAGACCAGGCACCCCCTGCTTAGATGAGGGGAGGGTATCGGGTTCATAGGAAAAGGTCAGAATCGCAAATTCTCCTCTTTCACTCGTTAAAGTACGCTAATTAACTGAATTTGTACGCATTAGCGCACAATGCGTAGCTATAGCAATGCTAATGTTACGCATTGTATGCAAATGCGTACAAATTTGTATGCTAATGCTACGCATTGTATGCTAATGCGTACGAATTTGTATTTAGCATACAATGCGTAGCATTAGCATACAAATTTGTACGGATTAGCATACTCGAGCATCGCACTCGAGCACACGCGGTGTTCGGCCAAACACAGAGCGGACCCGAGCGTAGGCATGCTTGGCCAAACTCGCTCAACACTAGAAATGAGTGAATCTTCAAAAATTCACTTCGGCAAATATTCAACGAATTTATAAAAAGATTAGTTCTTAATACGAATTTATTCGGTCGAAGTTGCGTTAAAAAATATTTGTTATTCTGGTCGTGTTCTGCAAACATTCCTGCACAAATAATGAACACAGTGTTGTTAAAGGTATGCTACTTAAAGGGGTTGTCTGAGTTATTTTTTTGTCCTTTGTATGTTTCTAACTAGTCAAATACAACAGTTTTTCCATACACTTTCTGCTTCTAAAGCTGCTGGTTTCTTAGATTTAACTCAGGGTCACATGACCTGTGATGTCAGCTTATCTCCCTGCTGTGTGATGTTTTGTGCACAAACCTCAGAGATCAGATAACAGCCTGTACACGAGATGTCACTGTAGTGGCCACGCCCCCTGCTTTGCCGGGCTGCTATCTGCTCTCTCCCTGGATTCCTTCAGATAAAACATTAACCCCTTCAGCCAGAACACACTGAAGGCTTTACAACAGCAGCTGCAGATGTAAAGAGACACAGGATCTGCCCTCCTCACCCTACAGATGCAAAGCTGACACTGGAGCTGATCTGAAGGAGATGCAAAGTACAAGTACAGGTGGGGGGGGGGGGATCCTGTGTCATTGTACAGCTGGGACTTGTAGTCCTACACATGCAACATGCTGCTGAGTATCCCAGCAGGCAGATATGTCACTCAGCACTTGTATTCACTCCCTTTACAGGAAGGGGGGGGGGCAGAGATTGTTATTACTGCATGTAAAGAAAGGCCAGAGGAGAACCAAGGAAATAAGGGGCAGAGATTGTTATTACTGCATGTAAACAAAGGCCAGAAGAGAATCAGGGAAATGAGGAAATAGAGATTTTTTTTTTGCCTAAAACTTGCTTAACTTAGTTATATATTGTTGCCCTCGGACAACCCCTTTAACTGAATATGTACGTATAAGCGTACAAAGTGCGTGCGAATCCTTAGCGCACTATTGTCTCGCGATTGCGTAATACGCATGCACAACGCTAGGCCGCGGCATACAGTCCTCAGAGTCAGAACAAAGTTTTCAATATGGCTTCCAGGCATTCATCAGCATTTAGCTCTGGAAAGCTTAAATACATGGTCAAGGTGATGGACCGCCAGGATAATGATGGCACACATCGACAACCAAACCAGCACAAGAAGGAGATGATCCGAGTCTTGCGCCATTGCTTTTACACTGTGCTGACCTGTGCCACTTTCTTTTTTTTGGAGCTCGAGGTCTGGCTGGAAGTGGAACCCTTTTGCTTTTCAGTCCCAGACATTTTCACTTGACTGTGGCAGCAGGAAATCAGGTCTTTGTCTCTCTCTTTGTCTCTCTCCCTGTCTCCTCCCTCACTCTCCCTGCCTGATTAATATTACTAGCCCTGCACTAGCCCTGATATCTGTAATAGTGCCCAGAACAACAACAGAAGTTACAGAACACAGTTCTCTGTTTTTCACAAGCTCCTGCTCGTCTCACCAGGTGCAGCACAAGTGATATAACTTGTTTACTCAGTCTATGGGCCAATCAGAGCAAGCCCTTCCCCCTACGTCAGGTGACCGAACGAACATACAGTAAAAGTACACTACTTAACTGAATACAAATCATCAACGCGTACAACGCGCACGTAGCGTTAGCGTAAAAAGATTTAAGAACATTTAAGATTCATATGGAGCGAATCTGAAAAGATCCGGATTCGCTTCAGAGTAAGAAATAACGAAGATTCGTAACGAATCTACGAAGCGGCAAATAGATTTGCTCATCTTTAATGTTGAGCGAAGCATTCGAAGCGTTCAAAGAAGAATTCGGTCTGAAGATTAGTAAATCTTCGAATTTGCAATGAATCCAAATTTTTCGCAGTTCATGATAACTAATCAGGTTTTCCTAAATTGGTGGCTGTACATGTTAAAAGTGTAAGTAAAAGTGTAAAGGAGACAAGCCCGGGGATGCAAGATCACCCACAATGTCATGCAGCCAGCCAATCCGCAGATAGCCATGCCCTGTGATATCAACCCTCATCATGTGCTGTCTCTGCCATTATCCTGTGAGCTGAGCATAGAGAGACATGGCAAACGTTCATGTGTTAGGGACAGTATTGCTGAAAACAGTTTTAGTTATTTATTCCTACATTTACTTATTCTTACATCAGCTATAAACAAATATATGTAATTCAATATCAATAAAATGGAAGCCTTTATTATTTCACTGCCAGCGCTCCCACCAATACCACCCAGTCAACCATCCTCATCTTTTGCTGGCTTTACTTCTTCTAAATCATCCTTCAAAATCTCCATGTCCTAAAAAAGTCAGCAAGTTACAGAGAGAGGAGAAGCTGGATGTTCCTGATGACATATTCTCATTGATATTAGATGATGTAGAAAAGGAGATAAAGCAGATGGCAGAAGAAGGGCTGCTACCTATAGGGCAGGAGAATGCTGGGGTTCGAGGAGTGGGCTGTTTAAAGATGCATTAATGGTGCTGTGTGGCCAATAACAATGAAGACCAAAAATACAGTGCGATCCTCATTATTAAATGAAAGACAGCTGTGAGCTAATTGGCCTTGCTGTTCTTCACCGCAGCATAGCCGCAACCCGCCTGCAGCACGGCTGCTCTGTGTGACCGCACCCTAAGGCAGAGTGGCCTGGGTATACCTGATTTATAGCAATTTGTGAAAAAATCAATTTGGAACTAATCAAATTTTTTGTGGAACTTCGGCAAAGCTGCCGAATCAAATTTTTCAAAACTTCGCTCATGTCTAGTAACCAGTGATCTGCTTATCCTTTACTAGAAATAGCAATAAATATGAACATTAGATGTGGTGGTATTTATTATAACTAAATATCACTAAGTTCTTTTTATTGCATGTTGCAGATGAGGTGACAAATAATGATCGTGGAGATCTCATGTTTAAAACACATCCTGTAGATGGTGTACACTTAATCAGGTTGTCTAGACCTGCACCAGATTTATCACAGGGGCTCATGCAGGATGATAAATTTGTTGCAGTGATAGACACTTTTGTCTGACTCTGTGCCAAATATTGGTTGGCCTACTTTGAGACAGAATTGTGATCCCTCTCCTACAAAACCATGCGCTTTCCCTAGTCACCTTTTTAGTCTAGGCCCAGAAAATTTCTGTATACAAATTGCACCCCTTTTTGATGCAATGTATGCCAAAATCTAGATGCACTCACATTAGTAAACGTGGGGACTTATATTAGACGTGAATGGTAGCTTACCTGTTATGTATGGTATTTATTTTTTACATTATAAGTCATTTGTCCAAGCTGTTCTAGGACCACAGCTATATACCTCACTGGCTATGTAACCATAAATGTAACATATCCTGTAAATCTATGTAAATGGATGACTACTCGAAGTCTGCTGCAGATTTCTAGATAATATATTTATTTCCCTGTCTTTTTAGGGAAGTGCAGCAGATTATGGTTTCCTATACAGTGGACCAATGCAAAAATATAAAAATATTGTATAAGGTACATATATATATATATATATATATATATATATATATACAGGTACGTATATATATACAGGAGCGGACATACTGCAGCAGGTTCAGCTGCACAGGGGCCCAGAGAGGGAGGGGGGCCCTTTCAGGGGGGGGGGGGGGTTGGTGTGCCTTGGTTAGGACTTACTGTGAAACTGTTGCCTGTTCTGGCTATACTCCAAAGCTAAAGGACCTTCCATGACATCACAGTCATGTGATCTTTTCAAAACTGAAGTAGTGGTAGGACCTGTGATGAGGTCACCATCATGTGGAGGGAAAATATGTTATTTAACTGGGACTGTATTTTACAGAAGATTGAGGGTAGATAACTGGTGCTATTTACATGGGACTAGTGTTGAGCGAGCACCTCTGTGCTCGTATGCTCGGGTGCTCTGGCCGAGCACTAGGGGTTGCTCGAGTGCTTGGCCGAGCATAATGTTAGTCAATGGGACTAAACCAGGCACCCCCCGCTCGGCAGAGGGGAGAGTGTCTGGTTAATAGAAAAAGGTCAGAATCACGACTTCTCCTCTTTTACTCCTTTCACTCGTAAAAGTATGCTAATTAACTGAATTTGCACGCATTAGCGTACAAATTTGTACGCATTAGCGTACAATCAATATTACAGTGCGGGGAAGAGACTCGAGCGTTGCGCTTGAGTACACTCAGTGTTCGGCCGAACACCGAGCGGACCTGAGCGTAGGCATGCTCGGCCGAACAGCGAGTTCGGCCGAGCATGCTCGCTCAACACTACATGGGACTGGATATTATAGAGGACTGGAGGGTAAGGGGTAATGTTGTTTACATAAGACTATGTGTTGGGGGGGAGCTGAAGGAGAGGATTTAAGTTGTTTACATGGGACTGTATCATATAGAAGACCGGTGGGAGAGGACAGTGTTATTTACATGGGACTGTATTGTATAGAAGACTGGTGGGAGGGGTATGGTGTTATTTACATTGAACTGCATGGTATAGAAGACTGGAGGAAGAGGAGTGATGCTATTTACATGGGAATGTATTGTATAGAAGACTGTAAGGAAGAGAGGTTATTTACATGGGACTGTATCATATAGGAAACTGGTGGGAGAGGACTGGTGTTATTTACATGGGACTGCATGGTATAGAAGACTGGAGGGAGAGAACAGGCATTTTAATTTATGGGGGCACTACAGAGAATATTATAACTCTAGGGGGTAGGGCAGGAGGAATTATAATTACAGGGGGCACTGAAGGGAACATTATAAATACTGTGGGCAGTGATGGCAGGCATTACTACTGAGAGTGCCTTATAGATTGGCATTATTTCTATTAGGGGTGCCTTATTAGTACTGAGGGCACTGTAGGGAGCCTTATTAACATTGGGGGTAATATGGGGAGGGGGGACTTCTGCTTAGCAGTGAGCCCGGTGACGTCACCGACACTAATGGACAGGCTTTAGCGCCGCCCTAGCCTGTAAAGCCGCCCATCAGTGCCGGTGACGTCTCCACTTAGCAGTGTAAAAATGAAAAACAAACAGCCCTTGCCCTTCGCTTTACAGTGCAGGCCAAGGGAGAGCTGAGTAGAGGGAGAAGGGGTTATGTCCGAGGAAAGGGGGGGGGGGCAGGCTTTTCTGACATTTCAGGTTTCAAACAAAAAGATATAACATTTTAAATTTTTAGTGAGGAATCAACAACAAGTGGGTCACAATTGTGAAGTGGAATGAAATTTATTGGATCATTTAAACTTTTTTGTAATAATAAAACTGAAAAGTGGGGCGTGCAAAATTATTCGGCCCCCTTGCATTAATACTTTGTTGCGCCACCTTTTGCTGCAATTACAGCTGCAAGTCGCTTGGGGTATGTCTCTATCAGTTTTGCACATCTAGAGACTGAAATTCTTGCCCATTCTTCCTTGCAAAACATCTCGAGCTCTTTGAGGTTGGATGGAGAGCGTTTGTGAACAGCAGTTTTCGGCTCTTTCCACATATTCTCAATTGGATTCAGGGCTGGACTTTGACTTGGCCATTCTAAGACCTGGATACGTTTATTTTTGAACCGTTCCATTGTAGATTTTGCTTTATGTTTGGGATCATTGTCTTGTTGGAAGATAAATCTCGGTCCTAGTCTCAGGTCTTTTGCAGACTCCAACAGGTTTTCATCCAGAATGGTCCTGTACTTGGCTCCATCCATCTTCCCATCAATTTTAACCATCTTCCCTGTCCCTGCTGATGAAAAGCAGGCCCAAACCATGATGCTGCCACCACCATGTTTGACAGTGGGGATGGTGTGTTCAGGGTGATGAGCTGTGTTGCTTTTATGCCAAACATATCGTTTTGCATTGTTTCCAAAAAGTTGGATTTTGGTTTCATCTGACCAGAGCACCTTCTTCCACTTGTTTGGTGTGTCTCCCAGGTGGCTTATGGCAAACTGTAAACAAGACTTTTTATGGATATCTTTGAGAAATGGCTTTCTTCTTGCCACTCTTCCATAAAGGCCAGATTTGTGAAGTGTTCGACTGATTGTTGTCCTATGGACAGACTCTCCCACCTCAGCTGTAGATCTCTGCAGTTCATCCAGAGTGATCATGGGCCTCTTGGCTGCATCTCTGATCAGTCTTCTCCTTGTTTGAGATGAAAGTTTAGAGGAACGGCCGGGTCTTGGTAGATCTGCAGTGGTCTGATACTCCTTCCATTTCAATATGATCACTTGCACAGTGCTCCTTGGGATGTTTAAAGCTTGGGAAATCTTTTGGTATCCAAATCCGGCTTTAAACTTCTCCACAACAGTATCACGGACCTGCCTGGTGTGTTCCTTGGTCTTCATGATGCTCTCTGTGCTTTAAACAGAACCCGGAGACTATCACAGATCAGGTGCATTTATATGGAGACTTGATTACACACAGGTGGATTCTTTTTATCTTCAGCAGTCATTTAGGACAACATTGGATCATTCAGAGATCCTCAATGAACTTCTGGAGTGAGTTTTCTGAACTGAAAGTAAATGGGCCGAATAATTTTGCATGCCCATCTTTTCAGTTTTATTATTACAAAAAAAGTTTAAATGATACAATAAATTTTGTTCCACTTCACAATTGTGACCCACTTGTTGTTGATTCTTCACCAAAAATGTAAAATGTTCTATCTTTTTGTTTGAAGCCTGAAATGTGGCAAAAGGTTGAAAAGCTCCAGGGGGCTGAATACTTTCGCAAGGCACTGTGTATATATATATATATATATATATATATATATATATATATATATATATACACATTACCATTGCCTGGAAATAAAGTGGCATACGTATGACAAAAGTATACAGAGAGTACTCAGGATGTATATCTGACCTATAGATGTGAGCATTTCTTAGACATACAAAAGATCTAGAATAATTACAGCACAGTGGAATACTTAAGAACTGATCCTTTGTAAAAGCAAGACATGACATTGAAATTCTTAGCATGTATGAATATTTTACATGTGACATTTCTGGCTTGCTATGCTCATATTGTGATATTATTCTGCCTTTCACCTAAACATAGATTAGTACCTGCTGCTCAGAACAGCACCATAGATGACTCTCAGAAACACAAGGTACATTTTATTTGTATAATTAATTCCCTTCATCTAAAAAAGGGATAAAAATAAACTAAGGGATAAAAATAAACTAATGTACAGTAATGTACATTTCCATATACAGTAAAATTAATGGTAAGTAAACAGTTTTCAGTATTTACATCCTGCAGTATTCGCAATGCACAATTTTGTAGATATTAAAAACACCTCAAATAATCTCATCCCAAGAAACACATATCTTTAAAATGATGCATGTTTTTCCTAACCTTGGAATCACCGATGAATCCAAAACTGGATTCCAAAGTTGCAAATGCAACCATTCCATTGGTCCCTTACAGGTGGCTGCCCCAGGTGAGGCATAATCACATATCCTGCTAATTCCATAGTCACATGAAACAGAGCATGATAATGTATATAGTGTCTACATGGTGTCGAATTAACTAATCTTGATGGCACTAGAGGGTAGCTGTGAGCACAGGCACCACTATTCTCCAATTCCTCAGTATCCTTCAGTTATGATTCTAGCTTGAGAATACATTTACAAAACAATTGCCTTTACAGTGTCAAAAAATGAAACATTTCATGTGCTGTGTATGCAACGTGCAATACTCATAATGATGGGGGGGGATCATAATGATGGGGGGTTATATGTCCACAGTCAACAAAAGCTTGTCGATAGACAGAAGTGTCATTAATTGATTTTAGGAATATCATAGAAATCTACTGCTTATCGTGTATAGTTGGCTATACAAATGAGATAGCTGTCAGCTTTCCTGACCTCTTTATGAACATGCATATTTGGGTGAGTGTACCTGTTTATTTAAAGGGAACCTGTCACGTCAGAAACACATTTAAAACGGAGAGCATTACCTTATAGTAGCCCCCAGTCTTTTCCTAATGATGGGTTTGATGTGTTAAACTGAGGCTCATTTGGTGAAAAAAACGATCTTTTAAGCGCCATCAGTGCTGTCTTTCAGGTCCCTTTCAAGTCAAGGGGGCAGTGGCTTCCTTGCTTGAAGTCAAGGTAAGCACGCCCCCTCTCTGGTGATTGACAGGATGCAGCGCTCCCATGTCCTGGCCACTCGGCTTAGCGGCGCACTGCGCATGCGCCAGCCAGTGCGAGCGGGAGCGCTCGCTATTCTTTTAGCTTCCTGCTGCGCTGAAGCCGGGCGGGCAGTGGCAGCAGGACATGGGAGCGCGCCTTACTGCATCATGTCAATCACCAGAGAGGGGGCGTGCTTACCTTGACTTCAAGCAAGGAAGCCACTGCCCCCTTGACTTGAAAGGGACCTGAAAGACAGCGCTGATGGCGCTTAAAAGATCGTTTTTTTCACCAAATGAGCCTCAGTTTAACACATCAAACCCATCATTAGGAAAAGATTGGGGGCTACTATAAGGTAATGCTCTCCATTTTAAATGTGTTTCTGACCTGACAGGTTCCCTTTAAGTGGAGAGATGTGGACAAACCACTGCCAGACAAATGTTTCTCATCAGCAGTTTTAACAATATACCAACATTAAAGGGAGTCTGTTAGCAGTTTTGACAATGCAACTCTCCATACCCTTTGCTAAGATTTTATTATCATGAGTAATGTTAATACAAATTTTATTCTGCTACATTCTGCTCCTGCAAGTGCCAATGAGGCAGAGCTTCATTGTGAAGTGCTCTCTGCAGTGGCTGCATGCTTCACTTTGAGAGATAGCTGTAGCATCCAAGCAAGGGACTGCTACAAGTGTCACTTAGAGAAGAGGGGGAGGGCTTTGAAACAGTTCATCGAAGAGAGCAGAGAACACTTCACAGTGAAGTACCATCTCTAGGGCTCTTCCAGGAGTAGAACCTGGCAGAATAAAATCCATATTCTCACTACTCCTGATAATAAAAGCTGTACAAAATATATGTTTATACTGCTTTCCCTGGCCCCTTCCTAGCACTGTCAGTGGTTTTAGAAGGTCAAAACTGCTGTAGGCGCCTTTTAATCTAATGTGCATGGACAGGTTGATTGGATATTTCCACTGTTACAAATGATAACATATTTCATAGAACATGACATTATCTGTGATGATCCAACAAATTTAAGGTGTTGCAAAGCTTGTTTAGTTCCTTCAAAGTTTTTTGCCTTCAAGGTGACACTCTCAGTCACCTGTTGTGCAGGGGACTACAGCATAGTCCTATTCACTGGAGCAGTTGGTGCCCAGGAGATCTCAGATATTCAAACACTATAGAGTTTAATGATTTGGAGTATCATAGCAATCAAATTCCCCCTGTAGGTGTCCCTCCTAAAAAAAGGTTCCCTGTTTCTTTTAAAAAAAAAAAAACAGAGAAGTGGTGAAATTTTGAAAATATTAGCTCTGTATTATTTATTAATCCAGTATGCAGTATGTTTACACGTACGTAACACTGCATGGGTGACAACAGCAGAGTAAACAAACTACCATTAACATCATGAACTTCACCAAGCAGGAACAGCAGAACTCAATATTGCCGCTGCTGGTGTTTTGTACAGAGGATGACAGGTATATAAGAGGCACATGCTACATCAGTTATTCCAATAATAAATGCTACAATATCAAATAATACCATCAATCTAAAAATATATGAATGCACGTACAACTAGTAAACTGATAGAGAATATACGACTGGAAGCCTGCAGCTGTTCCTTCAGATTACTTGTGCCTTGTATCAGTACATAGGTAGCAGTCCATAGAATCCATCCGTTCAGCTTATCCACTTACTCTGCGGATTCTCTCCCTCTGACATCATAAGGGTTACCATAGCAATCCCAGAAAACATCAAAGGAAGAGGATTTCTCTCTCATTCAGGTGTAGATTGTTCTATGGAGATTCGATCACACTGTCACTGTCAATTTAATAAAACTGCATGGAGTTACCAGCCTTGCTAAAGCGTAATAGGAAATCATTATTGTCTGATGAATCGACTCAATAGATGACATAGCCCCTTGATGTGCAGCACACAGAGGGGAAAATACATTTGTGATGCAAGAGGAAGTGAGTACACAAGCTATAAATATCCCTGAAAGGGAAAGCTGAGCTTTGTCTACTATCCATCAATTCTATTTACTCCGAAGATACAGACTGAACGTCATCCGTTTCAAAGGATGCAAAAGCCTTAGAAGATGAAGGGGCACAAGCTTAATATCAACTATACCTAAGTACCTTAGTGGAAAAGATATATACCTTCAAGACTATTAACTGTGGTTGTAAGAGTAGCATAATTGTGGAAAATATCAGAAAATAATTTAATAAAGACAGATGATTCAATTAGCTATAGTGTGGATAAGGTATACCTCCAGATATACTCCTAGCTGTCAGACTGGATGGTGATGTTCAGGGGTGCACCTAGCCTTTCTGCTACCTGAGGCAAAAACTGAAACGGCGCCCCCCCCCCCCACCCAATGCTAATTTCTTAACCTAACCCCTTTGCCACAATGAAAGTGCTTATTGCCCATGGTCCTGATAAGCCTGTGAAGGTTCTCATTCATCCAGGTCATGGTGTATCAGTAAGAATAAGTTAGAGTAACTGGACTTTTCTCTTAAATTTTTTTTGATAGTCATCCGACTGGCTTTCTAATAAGAATGATTTATACAATAAATCTCTGGCATTAAATACTGGTAATGTGCCTAAATTAGAATAATCTTTTTTATTATAATCAACACCCAGGACTTCACATCTAAAATCCAAATCTTGTTACATCATACAGAGGAAACAATGGTATCCTACAATGTCGCATCCCTTTTCACACACATACCCACCACAGAGGCACTCCAAATGGTGAGTACAAGGTTAACTCAAGACAACACGCTCAGCAAACGAACAAACCTTAATTAAGATCATGTGTATTATTCACTGGACCTATGCCTGATAACCACCTATTTTAAGTACAAGGATAAATTCGTCAGACAGAAATATGGCTGTGTCATGGGATCGCCAGTTTCATCCATTGTGGTTAACCTGTACATGGAGGAAGTGGAATGAAAAGTCCTAAACACCTTCCTAGGAATTGCATCCAGTCACTGGTGGATGATACTTGGTTTAAAATTTAGAAACTAAAGGTATACAGATTAACTGAACACATCAATGCAGTGGATCATAACATCAAGTTTACAATGGAAGATGTACAGAACAACACATTTTTGCACTGCTTGGTAACAGTCAGAGAGGGAGGAAGGCTGAAAACAGAAGTCTACAAGAATCCTACAAATACAAAACCGTACCAACTGTTTGACTCTCACCATCCTGTGGATCACA
Source organism: Rhinella marina (assembly GCA_900303285.1). Classification (NCBI taxonomy): domain Eukaryota; kingdom Metazoa; phylum Chordata; class Amphibia; order Anura; family Bufonidae; genus Rhinella; species Rhinella marina. The sequence goes on along the minus strand of ONZH01019675.1, from coordinate 15,432 downwards.
AACTGGGGAACATCAGAACCCTACTCCACTGGGCAGAGACAATCTCAATCAGCACAGAGGCTAAGACAAAGGAATTCAAACACCTGAGAGGGGCATTTTAAACTTACAGGTATCCAGACTGGGCTTTTATTAAATCTACAAAAGAAGAAAGGATTCATAGATTGCCACTGAAGGTGAAAAGCAGGGCAGACAGGAGAATGTGTTGTTTTTTTTTTTTGCCGTGTGTAACTGGGGTGTCTGGAAAACTCTGAAAACATTGCAACCCTGTTTGCGTTAGACCTACAGTAGCAACACACGAGGTAGCAACTGGTTCACACAAAAGACCCAATGCCAAAGCATAATAAGAGCAATATTGTGCATGTAATCCAGTGTAGTGAAGGGTGCCAAGACTTATACATTGGGGAAACAACACAACAGCTACATTAGCATATAGTCCCTGCAGTCTGGATTCAGTTTTGTACCACCATCATAAAGGGGTTGTCTCATATTAGACATTGGTGGCATACCTCTAGGATATGCCTCCATTGTCACATAGGTGCTGGTCCCAACTCTGGGACCTGCACCTATGTCCAGAATAAGACCCAAAGTGAGAAGACAACAGCAACACATGTGAAGGCATCCTCTATTCATTTTTATTGCAGTGTGCTGACACTTTCGGGGGCCCGTTCTGGAGATAGGTGCAGGTCTCAGAGCTGTGACCTGCACCTATCAGACAATGATGGCATATCCTAGTGATATGCCATCAAAGTCTGGGATGACACAACTCCTTTAAGAACAAAGGACAGGTGAAAGCAGTTGAAACCAAGCTTGAATAGAGGTGGAGGAGTGCAACATTTATTGTTTGTATTGCTGTTTTACACCTCTCCCTGGGCTATTTAATCACACCTAATAGCTTCAATCATGCAAATTAGAATCAATATCTCACCTCCATGAGGTCCTTGACCCAGTGTTGATTATGCAAATCAGATTATGCTGACTGAAGCATAAGCCACCAGTATTTAATTCTGGAGATTTATTTTATCTAATTGAGAAAGACAGTCAGATGACAAGAAAAAAAAAGAAAATACAGCGAAAGTCCAGTCTTCTTACTACTACTTCTGGATAATGATTGAGCTGTTGGATTTCATTTTGCTCAACCCTTTCGTTCTCAAAGAGATATGCCCATAATAGGTGTCTGGTAGTGACTTTCTCTCCTAACCTCATTGAAAACATATGCATGCTCTGAGGAGCTATGTATAGGGAGAGATCGGGTTATAAATCTGTCAGCCAAGTTTTCGGCTAATAGGTATCGTATGTGTTTGGTTAGCCTTAAACTGGATCCTTTTGTTTAGGAGATAAGCCATTGGCAGGCATGTCATGTGTATGACCAACAGTAGCAGACATGTTAGCTTAATCATGGTGTTCTTCCAACAAAAAGGGATTTTCTCTATACTATAGCACTGTAAAATAGCAATGAAAAATATGTAGTGTAGTTTTATTTCATAATGCTAACGATTGAAGAGCCCATTCTTTGTAGCAGAATACACAGATTTATAGAAAGCAAATGGGTAAAATCTTTACAAGATTTTTATGTTTATATATAGAAAATATTTGCTATTTTGAAAGATTTCAGTAGATTTAATAAAGGATCACTAGATCTCAGTACAGAATGACAGGTCTCAGAATTGTCAGGTCTCAGCGTCTCTCAAGCCATTAAATCAAAGGTTAAATAGATACACCTTATTTGCATCTTAATTGCTTTCTCAGAAAGCACCAATATAAAGAAGCCCAAAGACTGTCAGTAAGATTTGTTCTCATATTGACAACATAATGTAAGTCAATGCATAGGTCATTCCTGTTATGCCTAGTAGAGAAACAGAAACATACCTGCAAATATTAAAACACATAAATGCAAATGCAAAGTTGAATGCAGCATAAACTAGCCTAGTTACAACATAAAGTTTTTTTAATTGTAAACAGCTATAAACATAACTAATCCAAAAAGATTGCATAAGAAATATAATGATTTACAGCAATTAAGCCAAGATCTGTTATCTTACTGACTCCCAATAAAGTCTGCAAGCCACTGTCTACACCATGGCCTTGTTTTACAAGCTAGTTTGCATTATTGTCTAAAATATAATAATTAAAACTGATAAATTGAGAGATCCCCTTCATTTCTATGGAAGTAACACCTATGAGAAAGTTCATGAATGAAATCACAGAAATAAGGATCTCAAGATGGACAGCATCTCTTCCATCTTTGGGTCAAAGACTGTATCCAAAAATGGATCACTGAACGGTTGTATATTATTTTATGTACACTTTGGAAATGTTTTACAAAAATTAAAAAACAAAACAAGAAAATTGAGCAGTAAAAAAAATGACACTTTAAATCCAGCCTTTGGTGTCATACACGGAACAGGGGGACATAGAGTTCTTGTAACTCTTTAATATAAAGCTATATAAACTTTGTGTACAGTGCTTACACACAGAATTGTACTGCACATAAACTTTGTAATAGGGAGTGTTATGGTGCATGAAGAATGATGCAAAATAATTTGACAGAGGCAAATGATATTCATATGATATTACGGGCATACAGAGGTAAAGTATAGCCTGATAGACTTCTGTTGATACCATATTACATATAACTCTTATCCTTGGACTGAGTCTAGTACTGCAGCTCAGTCTCATTAACTTGACTAGCAGACGTATGCAAAGACAAAAGTGGTACTGTTTCTAATCCCTTTAAGGTCACCTTTAACAGGATGTACAAACATATTCTTTATGCCATATGAAATAAGACTTTGCTATCTTACTGCTTAGAATTTATTGACCTCTCAGGATGTCCTTTACTAAAACAGCTGGAATTCCCTATGATAGGCACGTTCATGAATTGCCACCAAAGTGACACTTTGTATGCAAAGACACAGCACAATACCAGCAAGCCATCAGCCTTTAGTCAGCCTATATAAGGTGCATAAAGGCACCTTTACAACGGACGACTGAGCAAGCAATTATCGGGAATGAACTTTTCATTCCTGATAATTGCCTGCTCGTTAGAGGAGGTGAAAGCTGCATTTTATGCAGCAATCATCTTCTCTGTATGGGAACAAGTGATCACCATAGAATTGTTAGTTCACATACAGGTTCATTGTTTCTGAGCAGCGGTAAACAATGATTTCAGTGTCCGCATCAACAATACGTTCACCAAATGATAGAGCTTTTACTCATTAATCACATAATCGGTGGAACCTTTACACAGGTCAATTATACAGGAATCGTTACCAATATTTGCCCCAATTGTCGTCCTGTATAAAGGGATATTTATATTGTATCTGGTTCCAAGCACAATTTTTTCAGTCCCTAGAATATTAATGGCCTACCAGACCTTAACACAGAAGATACGCAGTTTACAATGTCTTCCTTATCAGCCACTATTATAGAACAAAGGGGCATCATTCACCGTACATGACAAATGAAATGGACCATCGACCAGGAACCTTCCAGCTCTGATCTGCTGAGTGGAAAAATTCAATTACAAGTATTACTAGAGCTATGAGTCACATAACTAAATCATCTCTAACCTGATTTTAATTGCAAATTGCATTTTCCACTGGTCAATAGATTATACTGAGTGGTGACATAGATGTACTTATACAAACAGTACTGCAATTCAGGAAAGGAAAACATCCTTGTCCATTGTAAGCTGGGAAGAATACAATATACTTCTCTTCTACAGTATGTTGCTGTAGGCAAAGTGATATTAAAAAGAAGCAATATTGGAAATTTCAAGCCAAGCAGATGGGTTAAGCTACCTGCTTCTGCTTTGTAAAGCTATTAGCATGAAAAAAAACCAAAACGCTTGACTCTATTTTTAGCTCTTTAAAAAGCTTTTCTACCCATCAGGTAATCACAACTCATCTAAATCAAACTGCTCTACCTCTAACCCTCAACCCTCCAGCTCAATTAAGTAGCAGTACTTTATCAGCGATGCTTTCTCCGCTAACCTGCAGGTATACTACTGTACACACCACACTCTGCAGTTAACTTTTTCTTTGTTAAAAGGTCACTAATTTTCAACAAACTTTGCATTAATCAAAACTACAAAGTGAGTACATGTGAAATAACTCTTTGTGGCCATTACATCACTTGTATCTGGTATTTTACAGTAGTTTTCCCTTGTGCATCATGAATGTCTAGTTTGCATTTCTCTCAGACATGGTAGGTGGAGAGTAGCTGCCATCCGCTGCACACAGAAAGTAGAGGATAATCTGCTTCCTAACCTTCTCTTATGCATGCAGAATCATTCTAAGATCACAGAGGACATTACAGAGAAATACAGACCTGTATGGTTGTGAATAAAGCACTTAGGGTGTGTATATATATATATATATATATATATATATATATATATACAGTACAGACCAAAAGTTTGGACCCACCTTCTCATTCAAAGAGTTTTCTGTATTTTCATGACTATGATAATTGTAGATTCACACTGAAGGCATCAAAACTATGAATAAACACATGTGGAATTATATACTTAACAGAAAAGTGTGAAACAACTGTAAATATGTCTTATATTCTAGGTTCTTCAAAGTAGCCACCTTTTGCTTTGGTTACTGCTTTGCACACTCTTGGCATTCTCTTGATGAGCTTCAAGAGGTAGTCACCTAAAATGGTTTTCAATTTACAGGTGTGCCCTGTCAGGTTTAATAAGTGGGGTTTCTTGCCTTATAAATGGGGTTGGGACCATGAGTTGTGTTGGGCAGAAGTCAGGTGGATACACAGCTGATAGTCCTACTGAATAGACTGTTAGAATTTGTATTATGGCAAGAAAAAAGCAGCTAAGTAAAGAAAAACGAGTGGCCATCATTACTTTAAGAAATGAAGGTCAGTCAGTCCGAAAAATTGGGAAAACTTTGAAAGTGTCCCCAAATGCAGTCGCAAAAACCATCAAGCGCTACAAAGAAACTGGCTCACATGAGGATCGCCCCAGGAAAGGAAGACCAAGAGTCACCTCTGCTGCAGAGGATAAGTTCATCCGAGTCACCAGCCTCAGAAATCGCAGGTTAACAGCAGCTCAGATTAGAGACCAGGTCAATGCCACACAGAGTTCTAGCAGCAGACACATCTCTACAACAACTGTTTTTTTTTTTTTCATGTTTTTTTTTGTTTGTTTAGATAAATACCTTTTCTTTCAATCACAGCGCAGAGCGTCACGGCCAGGGAGAAGAAGTGCTTTTTTTCTCCCTGGCCGTTATGCACTCCGCTGTGATTGGATCGCGGCACAGCCAAGGAGAAGGAGATGCCCATTGAGAAACCCTGGCATCTCTTCTTCCCTGTACTGATGCTCAGGATTTACATACTGAGCGGGAAAATGGCAGGGGGGCACAGCTAGGTGTTGGAGTGATATTTGAAAAAAACAGGCAGGGTGTCAGCATCACCGGGGATACCCCGCAAAAACAAGTATTTATCTAAAATAAAAACATACTTTAATATAGTCCACAAAGCTGCAGCAGTCTGCTCGTCTTTATGTGCTCCTGCTCACTCCTCCTCCGTCTCCTCTAGATAGACTAGCATTTACATGTGTAATATTAGACTCCAGTGGAGCTGGTCCATCTTGGATGGGATGAAGGCATTTTTCAAAGCGAAAAGCAATTAGCTGGGGGATAAACAGCTGAGAACTAGACATTTCTCACTGATAACACATATTACCAAGTTACCAACATACCTCTAATTAGCCCCCATCAGACCTCAGATCAGCCCCATAAAACTAAAATAAAAAACTTCTCTCACCTCTACTGTGCCGTGGCTCCGCTCCGGCGCTCCTCTGTCTTCCCCTGCCGACGCTGCACTGTCACCTGACTGCGTTCAGCGTCAGGCCATAGTGCGCGCACTACATCCTGATGCTGTACGGGGTCAGGACAGCACAGCGCCGGGAGGGCCAGACCAGAGCGGAGCCGCGCACAGGACTGTGAGTATTCTAAGCGCTTGCAGCGCTTCTTTCCTGCAACCGGCACCTAATGAATACTAGTGAGCGCTTCCCTAATGTCTTATAAAGCGAAAAATACGGTAATTTTCATTTTGAAATATTATAATAGAGAATTCTTATTTAAAGGGGTTATCCCATGAAAAGTATTAATATTTAATGAACAGGGCATTTGAAATTAAATATTTTTGCAAAATACAGTACATGCAATAACAATTCTGCTCTTCTTATTGCAGGCGTAGTCATCTCATAGTGAAACAATAGAAACGGCACAGACACCTTGTATTTATTCATTCCTTCTTCTGAATTCATGGACATATATAGCTACATTTCTCATTAGACAGTGGAGAATAAAATGGGGGGTCCTTAGAGATCATAGTGTTATTTGTGAATGGAATCTCTGGGAATCACTGCAGAATTTTCCGCAACAAATTCACAAATTCTACAACATAAAGACATGCCCTATGTTAGCCTATGGCAGGGCTGGCCAACCTGCGGCTCTCCAGCTGTTGCAAAACTACAACTCCCAGTATGCCCAGTCTGCCTACAGCTATCATCCTACAGCAGGGCATGGTGGGAGTTGTAGTTTTACAACAGCTGGAGAGCCTCAGGTTGGCCAGCCCTGGCCTATGGGGAAAAATGTCAATACTTGTGTTCTGTTCTGATAAGGAATATTAATTCTGCAGCGGAACAGAACGCAAATAATGTATTGCTGTGGACTTCAGTTCCATTGGAGATGTAATTCGCACAGAAATCCACAAAATAATTCACAAACAAGTGCCCATCCTATTCCATTGCGGAAAAAACACAACACAAATTTTGTTGCAGAAAATTCTGCAATGTGTGAGGGCACCCTAAGAGAGATACTGCACATGCAGGGGACGAAGACAGGAGAACAGAGCTTTGCTAATGGAGGATGAGGTTATCAAGAGCTGATTGCAATGTCCTCCTGGGAGGTGCAGGTGCTTTATTGACATATGAGCTGCTGAATGCCCTTAGAAAGTGAAAGACCAAAGCTGCAGAAAGCTGAGTAAAGGGGTGAAAATGACACAGATATAAAAATAATGGTATTCATTACTCCAGATAGTTATTTTAATTTGTGGCTCAGTTATGACATGAGAACTGTACAGTGGTCCCTCAAGATTCAATGGTGTCAGGATACAATATTTTCAACATACAATGGTCTTTTCTGACCCATCGTAAGTTAAAACTAGATCTCAGACTGAGATCCTACCAATCAAGGCCACTTCTCTGGTAAAATAGTTGTATTAGTAGCTAGTTAGCAGCTATTTCTGACTGTTATATGTAAGGACTTGTTTTATCTGTCTTAGTTATCCACTTATTTTTCTTACATCTTCATTTTCTCTTATCTTGGATTACATTTTGGGGCTTTGGAACCGATTACTCAAGTTACAATGGTTTTAACATACAATTGTCGTCCTGGAACCAATTAATATTGTATCTTGAGGGACCTCTGTATAATGCATCCCATCTATTCTGGTAGTATCGCAGGTTACATGCACACTTACTGCTGAACTCCTGCATAGATTACAGCTGATTGCTGGACTTCCAAAACCACACAATCAATCCATATTGATGAAGGCATGGCAAATTTATCTGAATAATCAGTCATTTTTTATGTTGCCATGAAGCATAAATGAGATAATATTATTAAAGAGGTTTTATTGCTTAAATGGGTTGTCCCACAATGGGCAGTTATTACGGATAGGTGAAAAATGCACATGCTACTCCATACAAAGTCTATTGGACTGACAGTGACAGTCATGTACAGTATTTGGATGTTTCTGTCAGCCCCATGGACACTGAATATAGTGGCCGGGCACCTGACTGAAAGGTACTCCATCCAAACTTCCCTTTATTATGGTCAAGAAGTGAGAAGGTACAGGACTGGGGATTCCCATTCTAATGATTGTAGAGATCACAGCAATAATAAAATTACATTGTGGGACAACCCTTTAGTGTCCATGGCAATTCATCTCAGAGATCAGCTTTGGGAAGAATTTGGTTTATCTTGCAGTTATTAGAGTTGACTGCATGATCAGATGATGTCAGTAAATCTATAGATGATGAATATAAACAATGTCCTTTTCTCCTTGATTGTGGTAGATGAGCAGCATGTAAACCCTCTGCTGTACCTGTCATCCTGGACATCAGTAAAACAGATGACTAGTTATATCAGACAGATTTATGTTACGGAAACCCCCATTAAAATTGGTGCCCATAGTTTTCTCTGATTACATTTCCAATATGTAGTTGCTTAAAAAGAATATTTATTGAAGGCAAGTTATGATAGTACCTGCATCAATATTCAAGGACCGTATCCCCTATTCACAGGATAGGGGATATGTGTCTGACTACTGGGACTCCACAGATCATTAGAATGGTTATCCTGTGCTCACCCCATATAAATGGAGCAGTGGTTGAATATGTGGGCTGGAACTCCAATCATCTCTATGGGAATTCTGGAGACAGTTGAGTGTCGTACTTGAGATGGACAGAATAGCAGTGTACATCCTTGACCTCTGCTCCATTTATATGAAGGGACGTAGTTCTCTTCATAGGTGGGTGTCAATCACTTATCATCAATCCTGTGGATAGAGGATAAGTTTAAATCTTGCTCAACCAGTTTAAATTGAAGGTGAGTGCTAAAGAGACTTAAATGGGCTTTTATCACTTTCAGAGTCTTATTTAACAGTCTTCCTCATGCTTACACGTACAGAAGGTCCACAGTTCAGTCCTTCCTTGAACGCATCATTACTTGAAATAGTTATTGAAAAAGTAGGCGATGTTTATACTTCCTCTGCAGAACTTGATTTTGTTCCAAAATGTTTCCACTGCCCCATTAGTACCCAGAACTGTTACTGTTAATGTACTGCTTGAGTAGCATAAACATGAACATTTGCACCTGACTAGTAAGAATCAACACGCAGCATCAAGACCATGCAGCAGGTCAAGGTTCCTGGGATAACAGCACTCTGTTACTACGCATGGAAGCTGCTTGTAGACATCATTGGCATACAGAACATTCCATGCCAGCCTTTCACCTTGCATTACGCATGCCTATACGCAATTTGTTTCAAAGCTCTATCCAGAGTGACTGGATAACCTGAAGTTCTAAATTATGTCTCCAAAATAGGGAAGGCATACTCTTATGTTTCATTGAATGGGCACCAGATTTTTCTTACAAATATTTCATTTTTTTCATTTTGCTATCATAAAATACATATCTATGTGTACAGTATGTGTACTGTTGTGTATAGTGATCTGCAGCTTAAATCAGCATTAGCTATATTAGTAAGATGTATTTTTAAGAGCGTGTTCACACATGGTAGAATTGTTGCTGGCATTTCAGTGATTGAAAATCTATTCCATGCATCTAAATGGGTTATGTTCTGCAGCATCTGCATGAATTTCTGCTGATTTATGGAACAGTCATAAATCTGCCGAATTTGAACAAACCTGTCACATTGAACATGATGTCCCAGCTGCAGGCACCATGTTATAGAGGAAGAGTAGCTGAGCAGATTGATATATAGTTTATTGGAAAAGATTCAGTATAACTTGTAATTTATACATTTAAATTACTGCTCATTCTGGACTTTGAAGTCAAGTAAGTGATCCTATCAGTGATTGACAGCTATCTCTGTATACACAGTCATAGAGGGAAGGCTGTCAGTCAGTGATAGGACCTCCTCCTTGACTTCAAAGCCCAGAATGAGCAGGAACTTAAATGAATGAAATACAAGTTATACTGAATCTTCTCTCATAAACTATATATCAGTCTGCTCAGCTCCTCCTGCTCTATAACATGCTGCCTGAACATAAATTCCCATTTTCATGGTGAGAGGTCCCCTTTAAAATACCAATATTGGAAATGCACCCGTGGGGTCAACTGCAAGATTAATCTGCAGGGTTCTTCTTTTTTGCTTGCAATATGAGTAGAATACAGGCACCGTTTATTAGGTGCTCTGATGAGCATCAAGACATCTATTAGGCAATACAGATTTACTAAATACAGGCTGTCATAAACAGCACCTGAATTCTGCTACCAGCATTTGGAAAGTAGATTTGGGAAATTTTATTTCCCTAAGACCCCTTGGTTTATAATCAGAATTTCTTAATTCCAAAGGGAGGATTATGACAATAACAATATATTAATTCGGGAATTGCTGATAAAACAATACCGTAAAATAATAGTGAAAGTTGTTGCAAAGAGGAACATCCCATAGGCAGTGCATTATCAACCTGCAAAACATTTAATGAATGAGGATACCTGTGTGTCACATTCTTAAGGCAGTTATAAAGAAAACCATTATCACATACACAGATCTTACACTATAGTTGTCACCTTTCCCATAATCTGCTCTTAGAGTAGTAACCTGTAGGGTCACTATAGTTCCTAGTCCAAAGACAAAGGGAAATACCTTTGATTCTTGGCTACTGGTGGAAGCTGGAGAGTGAGGCTGTTCAGTGTTTCCAAGTTCATAATCCTTTTCCACGCTGTCTCCCATGGTGCTGCTTGGAGGAATCATTCTCTCTAGGACGTACCGGCTATTAAGTATGTCACCTTTAATTAAAGAGGAGTAAGTAGCAGCTCATTGACCACTGGCTGCTACTGTTTGTCTCCAGTGTGTACATGTCCTCAAGATTAGTTGAATGTATCTGCTGGGTTTATCATCCTGCAGATTTCCTTCTAATATCCAGTCTATACGTCCATTCTTCCAGGCAAGTTGTGTTTTGACTAGAATTGCTTTTGCAGGGCTGTGCAGCGTGTGGATGAATTGTGTTCTCCCTTTATAGTAAAAATGCCTGGAGGTATGGGACATGGAAGTGTGGCTGTCAGCCCTGGTGATCAGGATAGAAGTGAGCTGAAGCAGAAAGCCTGGGCTGCTTACACATGAGGCATGAGAAGGAGGAGCTCACTTTCAGACAGCTTAGGATAGCTTGTATAGGCATGTGCTGCTGCCTTCTTACTACTGCACAAGGAATACAGGCTGAATAGGCGAGCAGATGGCTTAAAAGAATTTATCGTATTGCTTAAACATTGTGAGCTCTTCTGAGTTAAAAAACAATCATCATCATAGACCCAAGGGAGGAATCCCACAACCAGCAAAAAAAGAAAAACAACTGTCACTGACATTGTGCAATCTTGGAAAGAATATGAACTATGAAAGAGTAAATTCATACAATGCAAGACGAGATTAGTCAAGTGAAGCTATGATGTGACATTGTGAATCTCATAATGGTGATGTATACTACCGCACTTTACTGTAAAGAAGAGATACTACACAACCAGTACTGGTGTTCTACCAGAGAAATGGCCATGTTGATTGGTTGGATTTGAGTCTGAGGCATTGTATGTTGAGTTTAATTTAGAGATGAGCGAATAGATTCTAAATAAATCGATTTGTCATGAATTTCACAAATATTTGTCCACCAAATGGACACAGAAGTTTTTGTGATTCGTTTCAGAAGAATTGCAGAAAAACGGTGCCCAGTGCAACTTTACTGAAATATAAAAGATTACATGACACTGGGAGGAAGTGGGGGTGGGGGCTTGCCCTAATTGGCTGAGAGGCTTACAGAAAGCCTGGATCAGCCAATCAGGGTGCAGTAGACAGGTAGCTCCTTATGCTAAGACAGAATAATCGCCATTCTGTCCCCAGCTTGTGATCTGGAGGGATGTGTGTAGTAGCAGTGTCTGACAAAAAGCAATTGCAGACACAAATCAGTAATATAGCTGTACTAAGGACACTATTGGAAGAGAATAGGGAGATATAATTGGATTGATTTTAGGGAATTTGATCAGGGAAAGATTAAGAGAAAGCTTTGAGAGAGTGAAGGACTGGTCACCCAGTTGTATGTTTGATACATCTGCTGCTTGCAGCTAGCTCTGCATTATAAAACCCCCTTCAATAAAAATAAACAATTTTTTCTGTATATGAACAGACAGCAAGCTTTTTAAAACAATGTTTCTAAAGTTCATAGGCTTACTGCCAGAACCCCAATAGCATTCTGCTGCAAACACTGAGCAATTGCACATAATTTTCTTCTAAAAACCATTTAAATGGATTATACAGGATGGCCCACGGAAAAGTAGCCAGCCTCCAAGATGAACAAGCAAGTGGATTCTTCTTATTTGATTACCCACAAGTCGCAAAAGATGCTGAAAGTCATCCCCATTCATGTCTATGCATCTTTGGGCACGTCAGATTATGTTAGCTGATGCAGTGATGCTGCACATAGTGTTTGTGATGTTTTCCTTGAGTTCATCCAGTGGATGTAGATTATTAGGGGACACTTTCTGTTTTAAATTTCCCCACAGATAAAAATAAGGACAAGTCTGGGGAACGTGGTGGCCATAACTAGTGATGATCGGAAGAGCGGAGGGTGCCTGGTTTACACAAGTGCCCAAAATGTAAAAAAAACAAACAGACAGACACACAGAGACACTACTTACCTTCCCTGTCAACTCCCTCCTCCCGTCCAGCCGGAAGAAGGCGCGCAGAGTGGTAAGTTGTACCACAGCGCCACCTGCTGGACGGGAGGAATTATTACAAAGAAGAAGCCTGAGGAGGTAAGTGGTCTGTGTTTGTTTTTTTTGTTTGTTTTCTATTTTAATAAAATATTTTATATGTGTGTGTTTTTTTACAACATTGCAGTTTTATAAATCACGGCTATCTACAGACGGCCCTGATTACTAATACTGGGCTTTTTTTTCCTAAAATAATTAAATAATTTTAAAAAATGGCGTGGGGTCCCCTCTTTTTTCCTTCTCCAGCCAGATACAACCAGCAGCGGCAGCCTGGCACTACCAGGGTGGTAAGGGACACAGTTATTGGCCCTTCCCAGCCTAATGTTACCAGCCTGCAGACGCCCCAGAACCGGACCCTCAATTTAGAAGGTCCGGTCCTGGGGGTACCCGGCTCTTCCCGACACCCCTGGTGGCAGTGGGTGCCGGGGTAATAGATGTTGGGGTTAGTGCTGGCCATACCGGCAAGCACTAAGCCCAGTATTAGTAATCAGGGCCGTCTGTAGATAGCCATGATTACTAAAACTGCAATGTTGTAAAAACACACACACTTCTAAAATATTTTATTGAAATAAATACTCCCCCAGACCCCTGTTTGACCATTTTATTTAAAAAATAAAAAAGCTGGTCCGACGTAATCCACCGAATCGGACGTAGTCCTCAGCATTCACGATCCTGAAAAATAGAAAACAAACAAACAAAAAAACAAACACAGACCACTTACCTCCTCCTCCTCAGGCTTCTTCTCCTCAGCAGTGGAGCCTCTTCATTACATTGCGCCCTCTGCTGGTGAATGAAAAAAATTACACCTTGAAATCTGCAATGAAAAAAAAAAAAACGTGATAGGTGACGGATCCGCCTTGAACTCCATTGAAAGTCAATGGAGGATGGATCCGTTTACTATTGTGTCACACCAAACGGATCAGTCCCCATTGACTTGCATTGGGGTCATGACAGATCCGTCTAGGGGACTCGAGCATTGCGCTCGAGTACACGCGGTGTTCGGCCAAACACTGAGCGGACCTGAGCGTAAGCATGCTCGGCCGAACAGCGAGTTCGGCCGAGCCTGCTCGCTCAACACTAGCCATAACCCATTGCTCACAGTTCACTCCTCTGTAAACAGTTCATGAACCCATGCCACTGAGTTCCCGTGAGGGGTGGCATGTTGCCCCATCTTATTGGAAAGAGCAGGACATTTTTTCTTCTGCAGCATCACTGTTGAAGAGCTAAAAGCAGTATCAGCCAACATAATCTGACATGCCCAAAGATGCATAGACGTGAATGGGGACCATTTTCAGCATCTTTTGTGACTTGTAGGTAATTAAAAAACACAATCCACTTGCTTGTTCATCTTGTCATACTATTGCTGGAGGCAGGCTACTTTTTCATGGGACACCTTGTACAGTATATTAAACGTGTTGCATACTGCAAGATAACGAATAGTTATAGCAAAAGCATTTTATGGTTGTCGCCAATATTATACCCGTGTTATTAAATGCATTACATATTACTGCAAGACAAAGTTCAGTTATTGCAAGATCATTTTATGGCAATAACGTTATCATACCCCTGTGATCAAATGCATTACATATTACAGGTAATTACATCAAGCAACAACAAGCAATACTGCAATAATGCCATACAGAACAAGGCAACATATGGGCAGAACATCCCAAAAAGATGGCAGGGTCAGATTTGGTACTCTTGTGGTCAGCTCAGGAACCAGTGATACCTCTGATGCTGTGGGAGCAGGCTCAAAATGTGCCAGACCTAGGCTAAGCTTGTCTACCTCTAGCTCTGTGCGAACAGCTCCTAATGGTGATTTTCATCCACACAAATCCACAGCCATGCGCAAGATCTGTAGGATTAAGATAAGTGGGCGTTCTCACAGTGCCCCTACACAGTTCCATCACCCATCAGCCCATGAACGACTATTGTATGCTGAAAATATTGTATCCTGATGCCATAATATCCATAGTTCTTTTCTAGAGATGAGCGAGCACTAAAATGCTCGGGTGCTCGTTATTCGAGTCGAACTTTTCCCGATGCTTGGGTGCTCGTTTCGAATAACGAACCCCATTGAAGTCAATGGGAGACTCGAGCATTTTTGCAGGGGACCAAGGCTCTGCCTAGGGAAGGCTGGGTGAAAACTTGGAAACCTCAGAAAATGATGGAAACACCACGGAAATGGACAGGAAACAGCAGGGGCAGCATGCATGGATGCCTCTGAGGCTGCCTAATCCCACCATTACCCCAAATTCTCATACTGGGGCATGTGTGGTATCGATTCTTCTCAGTTTAATACCGTATACGTCCCCTATCTTGGGACCCTATATTTCATGGATTTTTCGACCACGGAAAACGGAAAAAGAACTTGCTCTGGCCAGGGGAGTGTCTTTCCTACTGCAGCTAATGGGACGTGTCCATGCTCTGCCTATCATAGGTCAGGAGGCAATTAAAAGAAGAACCAAAAAAAACATCAGTACAATATCTAATACGTCCCCTATCCGTTGGGCCTGTAGGTGGGGGGCAGGCTGGGGGGAAGGAGGTTTAGCTGGAATAGCCAGAGGAGTGCCCCCTGGGCTAGCGTGTGTGGTGGTGACAACAGCCGGAATGGATTTGGAAAAACTGTAGCATCAACCGGTACGGTATGTATTCTTCTGAGTTTAATACCGTATACGGCACCTATCCGAAAAAATAGTTTGGAGAGAGAAAGAGAGGAAAAAGAGGTGCAGTATGGAGCAATTACACAGAAACTATTAGATTATGCAGACGTGGTCTGCTTAATTGCAACCCAGACAAAAGAGAGAAAGAGAGGAAAATGACTTATTTTTAAAAGTGACGTTCATTATAGATCAGGGGTGCACAACGTTTTCTGGGTGGGGGCCACATTGTCCGACTG